>OZ030005.1:138149552-138177052 GCA_964023405.1 Apodemus agrarius
TCTCTCTGTCTCTCTGTCTCTGTCTCTGTCTCTCTCGTGTGTGTGTGTGTGTGTGTGTGTGTGTGTGCGCGCGCGCGCGCGCGCACGCACACGAGCGTGCACATGCACGTGTGCACATGTATACATATGCATCTGGAGCCTGGAAGTTGGTGACAGGAATTATCCTCCATTGCTCTTCCACTGTATTCTTTGAGGCGGGGTCACTCATTCAAACCAGAGCTCACAGATAAAACTAGTCTTGTAGCCATCTTGCCCCCGCCTTCCGCAGCTAAAATTACTGGTGCTCCTCCCCTCCTCCAGTATCCCTGCAGGACTGGATATCTGAACTTGCAGTTCCCATGCTTGCCAGGCAAGGGTATTAACTGCTAAGCCAGCTCCCTTCTTTAAAATTGCCTTTTTATTTATTTGTGCGCGCGCGCGCGCGCGCGTGTGTGTGTGTGTGTGTGTGTGTGTGTGTGTGTGTGTGATGTGTATTCAGGAGAGGTCAGAGAACGACTTTCAGGATGTACTTCTCTTTTTCCATTTATGAGTTCCAGGTGTTGAACTCAGGACTGGTGGTAGGCCCCTTTACATGCTGAGTCATCTCACGCGTACCTTTTTTTTTTTTTTGATAAAAGGCTTCAGAGTTCCTTAGAGTGATGGCAATGGCACCAGCAAGTAAGAAATACCTGAGATGACATCTCAGAAAGTGAGTGAGGCGGGTGCAGGGCACTGTCAACAAGGCAGAGGAGCCAGCGCCTAGAGACAGCGCCTGCTGGCCTCATGGGGACAGGCATTGTCCTTAGCTTCAGGGTAAATGACAGATCACAGCAGTTGGCAGTGGGTCCATTCTAAAGGTAGTTTACTGCTTACTTAGTCATGAGGAGGAAAAGCCTGGGTGGTTTTTTGCTTTTGTTTTGCAGCAGAATGTCAGCTAATAAACATACAGGGAGGGATAGGATTAGAAAGCCATCACTTAGCAATACCAATAATAATGAAGTCGCCCAAGTAGATGAAAATGTGGTTGTTCTGGGGCCCTCAGGTGGCTCCAGCTTCCCAGTGGGTGGGTGTCCAGGGAAAAGCCAGCACCACAGTAAAAGGAAGCCCCGGCTACAACTTTTATCCAACGCTCAGTCCTGCCTGTGCTTCCTTTTTGGAGAGTGATGAAATGGGCAGACCACACGTACCTGTCCACTTCCAAGACCTGAAAGCAGGACGTGATCTCACCTAAGTGGAACAATAGCCTCCCGGCGGCCGGCCGCAGCAGGAAGCCAACAAGGCCCTAAGCAACCAGGGACCTGAGAGGCTCCCTTGAGAGGGCTCCTGAGTCGGGAGATACCTGGGGGGAAGGGAGGAGGCTGGAATGGAAGAGGGGAGGAAAGGGGAGGAGGAGGGGGGAGAGGAGGAAGGGGGGAAGAGGGAGGAACAGGAGGGAAAAGAAAAGGAGAGAAAAGCAGAGACTAGAAGGGAGGGGAGGAGAGAGCGGAGGCAGGGGTGGGGAGGGGAGAGGAGGAGGAAGGGGAGAGATTAGAGAAGGGAGAGAGAGAAAGAGGAGAAAAGAGGATAGACAGAGACATGAGGGGAGAAGAGAGGGAAGGGAAGGAAAGAGAGGCAGTGTGCGGCAGGTCTCAGCCGAGGCCTCCAAGACGCTGACAGAATGTGGGCCCCCACAGGTATGTCTGGCCTAGAAATTGTGTCGTCACAAAACTAACATTTATCATAATGCAGCAAAAGTCCTCAGGAGTCTCTCAGGTCAAATGCTGCCTTCACACCTCTGCTGACTCCGTGATCCCCAGTAAGAGCCTCTTAGAGGAGAGAGGGATTAGGGTTCAGTGGTTTGGGTGTGGCTTGAATTCCCCTCAAAAGTTTCTGTGGCCGAGGCTTGGTCCTCACTGTGGCTCTGTCAGAAGTCCTGGGGCCTTTAAGATTCGGAGCTGGTGTCTCTGAGGACAATGTTCTTGGGAGGGATTAAGGAGACCTCAGGGACACCAGTTGGTTTCTCAAAGAATATTGTTGCAAAACAACAACCACAAAAATAACAAAACAAAAAGCAACAAAGCAAGACAACACGAGGCGCTAGGTGAGGCGCTTGCCGCCCAAGCACGTGGCCCTAAGTGCTATACCTGACGCCCACAGAAAGCCAGACTCAGCGTCTCGCGCTTGCTGTCAGCGTGCTGGGGAGACAGGCAGGGCTCACTGGCCAGTCAATTTAGCCTTATCTCCAACTTGTGGGTTTCAGCAAGGCACCCTGTCTCAAACCAGAAGGTGACAGGCTCCTGAGGAATGACAGCAGATCTTGACTTCTGGCCTCTGCAAAGGCACGTGCATAAACATAATCCTGTCCATATTTGCTTACACACACACACACACACACACCACCACCACCACCAACAACAACAACAACAACAACAACAACAACAACTCTGACCTCTCCCCACTCTCTCACTTCCTGTCTCATCTACAGCCATTGTGACACCACCTTCACAAAGTTGTCACCAAAGCCAAGCTGATGCAGCTTGTCATGCCCTTAAACCTATCCAAATCTCTTTTCTTTCACTTTCCCCAGATTCAGAAGTTTTGACATAGTGAGGAAAAATGGGCCAAGACAGGGTTGGACACTTGTCTGAGACTGAGGTGAACACAAGTACTATTATCCAGGGATATAATACACACACACACACACACACACACACACACACACACGTTTGCACACATATATAAATATACATGTGCCTGGGCACATACATGTACTAGGCATGTATACATGCATAAAAGCATATACACATCTACAAATTCCTGCATACATGAACATCACACACACACACACACACACACACACACACACACACCAACACAGTCTTTAGTTGTTTCTGGCTTTTTCTCCCTCTCTTTAGAGGTCAGATCTATAGCACTAATTGGAAAATGGAACCACAGTCTAGGTAAGGTTACCATGCTGGCCACCATTGCTTGTATAAGATGGTTATACTACCGGTTCTGTAGATAGATTACTTGAGGGAGAGATGAACCAGGAAGTGTGGAAGAAGACTGCTATGGGAAGGTGAGCAGAAGTGATGGCCTGCACAGGCATGGGGAGAGGTGTGGAGGGAGCACAGAACATTCTAGACACTGCCCAAGGAAAGAAGCCTACCACAGATACACGGTATAGGATTCCTCTCCTGAAAGGTCCCTGAAGACGGCAGATCTACAGAGATAGAAAGCAGGGTGAGGTGATGGGGACTGAGAAGAAATGGAGAGTCCGTGTTTCACAGAGACAGTTTCTGTTTGGAGGACGGGCAGCAGATAGTCAATACCGCCAATCTATCATTTAGTCACGGCAAAGATGAACAATTCTGTTATGTGTGCACAGGGCACAGAGTACCTGTACAGGTTGTTGGGGACTGGATGAGGTCTCTGCTGATCTCAGGCATCTACTGTAGTCTGTACTTGAGGAAAGGAAAGAGGAAAGTAGGCTTAAGATGGAGAATGGCCATGTACTAGTAACCAGAGCTGGGGACAAATGCTCCCCTAGGCCCTCCCTAGGGAGGACTAGGGCCAAGACAGAAGAACCCTGCTTGACTAGTGGCTCCCGGAACATGTCCTGGCTGGCACAGTAGCCAGTAGCCAGCTGGAGTCCCAGTGGTTGGGAAGTGGGAAACAGGAGGTCCTCTGTATTGCTGGCCTCCCAGAAAATCTGTGACAGACATTGCACAAAACACCAACATGCGAAGAGCAGGGGAGAAGGCCGGCACCCAAGGCTTCAGGGAGAAAGAAGCTCTCAGGAGCCAGGCAGAAACAAATGTGAGGCATAAAGAGGGTCCACGCTTCGCTTCCACACCCGTGGCTGCCACCCTCAGTTCAGCGAAGGTGACATCATGCAGATGCCCCCCCCCCCCCCGGCATCACAGATAACTTCCCTTTGAAAACAAGAAACTCCATTGCATCTGCTTGGCATGGGCTCTGGTTTGCTCTGAGTAAGCACAGGGATCTGTGATTTTCAGTAACCACCAGACCACCACCATTATCTGGTGTTTGAATGTTCCTAGCATACCAGTGCCATTAGCACCCACACATCCCGGTATTTCCTCCCCAACACCAGGAAGCCAGCTGTTTTCTCTCTCTAAGAATCTGCCTGTTTTGAGCTTCTTACAAAAATGAAACCCTTTGGTGAGATTTCGGAATAAAACCAAGTAAGGTTCCACTCTTGCCTAACAGACAGCTGGGCCTGCACAGCCAGACACACATCCCCACCCCCCACAGAGAGGGGAGGTCCTGTGTCCTTATCCATTCCCCTTCTAGCTGAGCTGCAGCCAATCCAGAGAGAGAAAATTAGCAGCTCTAGGAACGCATAAATACTAGGTGCAGGAGACCGAAGGAGGGGAAGGGAGAATCATTCAGTCATATTTGGTCACCGCATAGGGAAGAATTCTCTAACTCTCATGGCCTGGCTGGTATTTATCACCATCTTCCTGCATGTCTTTTTGCTTCAGCGAGTGCTTTAGCTGATTGCGGACCTTTACCTGGTGGGTGACTTAAGCCTTCATTCCTGAAGGGTCTGCGCCCTCGGCAGTCCTGCCTGGATTGGGCAGTGGAAGGACTCCACTGATGTTAATCACATCACCACCAGAGCTGCAGGGCATCTACTCTCTAGGTATTCTGCAGAGCTGCAGGGCATCTACTCTCTAGGTATTCTGTTGTGAAACCGCAGTCTGTTTCCACTGGCCAGGGCAGCTGTACCAGCCTGCAAGCATCCCCTTGCATCCTGGTGATTCTCCTACAAGAGCACCTCGAAGTGCACCTGTAGTCTCCTCGACCTCCAGGGTCCTGGGCGTCAGTATAGTGCCTATGGTGGAAGTCTTGACCAAGAGAACCTAGAGTAGTGGAGACAGGAAGAGAATTGTTATTTGTATAGAGATGGGATATAACTTTGGTAGTAGGGTGCTTGCCTAGTGTATGCAGAAGCCCTGGGTTCTATCTGTCAGTCACTGGTGGATTTCCCCTGAAGAACAAAAAAAAAAAAAAAAAAAAATCATTGATGGCTTAACCTCTGTGTTTCCAGGACCATGAGCAGTGACTACAGGAACATGGCTGCATGGATGGGTTTAGAGGGCATTGTTCTGGCTCCTTGGGGTGCAGAAAATGCAGTCATCTGTCCTCAGGCCAGGGTGATAGCGAGGATTAAGGACAGTGATTCTCTGAGCTTGCACTCTCTGCCTGTGCTGAGTCCCTGTTCAGAAGAAAACTGTGAGCTACACAGCAGGGTTTCAAGTATACTAAAAAGGCACCCTGGACCCCGATAGGCCAGCTTACATTCAGGTATGTCTTGGTGTCAGTGACAGCAGAGGGGTCTCTCCCATGGTGGCACTACTCTAATACCACCCATCAGTGAGTGCCAAGCAGCAACCTTAGTAGATGAACCTCAATGAATGGGCACCCATGTACCGTCCAGTCCACACATGATCTCCAGGTCATACCCTCCTCAAGCCCTTTTGGCAATGACAGTGATATCTGGGGAGAAGCCTAGCTGGTGGCTACTGATTGGGTCATCTCATCCACCACGGAGCTCCCTTCAGCCCAGGGGTTTATTTCTGTGCCCAACATCCTTATGGGTTATAAGTCTCTTCACACCCTGTGCTGTTCCACCAAAGCATGGAACCTGTAAACCTTATTTCTCCTTCTAGGTCAAGTCAATAACCAGAATGACTGTTTCAAGTCCTGTCTGCTTGGGTGCTTCCCTTCTTCCGTTCCTCCTAGGAGGCTGCAGGTTACCTGCAAAGCAATTAGAAGCTGATCCGAGACTTGTTCTCTCTCAGCGACTAAGTATAGGAAATTACTTATGAAGTGCAGGTGCTGCCTAGAGGCGCTGGGAAAGAAGCAGGAACAGCTACCAGCATCGTGGGAGCACTTCAAAGGCGGATGGAGCTTTGTCGTATGCTGCAGTCAATCTCCACTATCAACCTACTGGGATTCAGAATCACCACATCGACAAACACCAGGCCATGTCTGAAAGAGATTTTTTAGATCAGGTTAACAGACTAGCCTTAAATGCAGCTAGCAACGTCCCGTGGGCTAGGGTATTGAAGTGAAAAAGGCAAGCAAGTGAGGCAAGCTCCTGGGAATGCAGTGCTGCTAGCTGCTTTGCTACTCCCACCACACTGCCATCCTCACCACGATGGACTGTACTCCCAAACGGTGAGTCACAATAAACCCTCCCTTAAGTTACTTTCGCCAAATGTCTTGTCCCAGCAACGAGTGCAGTAACTAATATGGGATTGCTAGTTATCAGGCTTGCCCTGCATCCACTGCCTCTAGAAAATGGTGACACACACCTGTGTTTCCCCAACCCCGTTGGATCACAGGCTCTTTCATAATGGACAGTTCAGGTCATGTGGTCAGTTGGTGTCCCACAGCCACATGCTCTGTGGAGCCTAGAGGTAATTGAAAGTATTTGAAAAGTATCCACAGAGGATGGCAAGGCTCAGCCTCACAGACCACGGGTGGTAGGCTGTGAAGTCCCTTCAGGAGCCTGAGCGGGCTCAAGAGAACGTCCGACCTAAGCACCTTGGATACCATAAGATCTGCTGCTCAGAGCCACTCATGCAGCTAAGAAGGTTGCACAGCAACCTGGGCCTATTGCAGAGCCCCTTCTTATTTGGGCCTCACTGAAAAGTGATGACCCTTTGGGTTATTAATTATGTATCTGCTAATTGCAAAACCCAAAGAGAGCCACTAGACACTGTGCTGTACCTTACACAGTAGAAAGGACCATCCACTTGACCTAGTCCAGTGCACACTAACAATATCATCAATGCAGAAGCCTCCCCGAGATCCTATGAGACTTGATCAAACATATACCATGTGACCAAGTCATCTTAAGATATCATGAAATTCAGGTTTAAATGTCAACTCGATACTGCCTAGAGTTGTCACTTGGAAAGAGTCTCAGTGAGAGATTTATCTACTTTGAATTGGCCCATAGCATGTCTGTGGGGGACTGTCTTAATTAATTGTGGGAAGACACAGCCCACCATGGGCAGCACCATTCCCTGCAACAGGGGCTTCGTACGGTAACAGAGACATACAGCTGGGCACAAGGAAGCGAGCATTCATGCATTCATTTTTCTCTGCTCTTGGCTGTGAGATGTGGCTAGCTGTCAAAGTTCCTGCCTTGACTTCTCCCACAATGACGGACTGCAACCTGGAACTGTAAGCTAAAATAAACTCTTTCCTCCCTGCTTTTTTGTCAGGCTTTTCAATCACAGCCGCATAACTAAAACTAGGGCAGATGTCTACAGCGTCCTGCTCAGAGGGCCCGGGAAGCAGAGCTTTGTCTATGGAGCATTAGAGCAGTATGGTGCCTCCAGGAAGAGAAGTCAATCGAGATCTCTAGGGCTACAGCATACTGAGGTATTCCTAAGCCTGAGGTAGGACAGGATGGTGTGTTCCTTCTTAGTTGAAAATAGCAGCTTTAAATGTCCTGGCCAGTTTTATTAAGATGTACACAGAAACGCAGTGTACTCAATAGATCAATAACCAAGAGATTGGACTTTAGTAAAATTGAAGACTTCTGATGTATTAGCCACCTTACCTGTTGCTTTGACAAAAATACCTGATAGAAACGACTGTAGGAAAGTATGATTTGTGTTGGCTCCTACTCTATCATAGCAGTGGGAGAGCAGCTTATAACTGTAGCAGCAGGAATGTGAGACATACTGCTCACATCTCTAAGGATCAGGAAGCAGAGCTAGGTCAGGAAGTGAGCCCATGCTATGACATCCTATGTCCACCCCACTGTGCCCTACTTCTTCCAGTGAGGACTTACCTCCTAAAGTTTCTGGAACATCCCAAAACAATACCCCCAGATGGGAACTAGGTGTTCAAATACATGAGCCAGTGGGAGCATTTCACACCCAAACCATGTATCTGTTTTGCAGAAATGCTGCTAAAAGAATGACAGGAATTAGATGTGATAATGTATACCTGAATTGGAAGATGATGTCAGGAGAAGCTCGAGGTCATTCTCAGGGATGCAGGGAACTCAAGGCTAGCCTACGATATACGAGACCTGTATCAAAGAGAAGGGGGTCAGAGTTGTGGGAAGCATGAGAAGATGGCCCAGTCATTAAGAGGACTTGCTATACAATCGGGAAGACCAGAGTTCAGATTGCAGCATCCACATAGTAATCTGGGAGTTCTGTGTACACCTGTGACCTCAGCTCTGAGGGGGATCAGACAGAAGAATCACTGGGACTTGTTGGTTTCCAATCTAACAGAGAAAGCCTGCTTCAAAGGCATGGGTGAAGAGTGATATATATATATATATATATATATATATATATATATATATATAGACACCTAATGCCCTCCTCTGGCCTCTGCATGTATGTATTGATGTGTGTACCTACACACAAGTGTGCATACACTCACATAGACATATACAGAAATAAATAAATAAATGAATTCTATTAAAAGAAGAGGAAGAGGACTGGAGGGAAAAAAGACAAGCCCACAGACTGGGAAAATATCTTTGCAAAAAATTTAAAAAGATTTATTTATTTTTATATTGAGTGCTTTATGTGCATGTATATATGTGTACCATGTGCGTGCCTGGTGCTTGCAGAAGCCAGAAGATGGCACTGGATTCCCTGGAGTCAGAGTTACTGATGGCTATGAGCCACCAGATGGGTGCTGGAAACTAAATCTGGATCTTCTGCAAGAGCAGTAAGTATTCTTAACCACTGATACATCTGTCTAGCACCATCAAAAAATATTTTAGATAATAAAGGACCCCTATCCAAAAATATACAAGGAACTCTTAAATATGAATAATAAAACAGTTCATTTAAAAGATATAGACACCTCACCAAGGAAGACCTGGAGAACTGCAGTTTAAACAATAAGAAGACATCACTGACTTGGGAGGCAGAGGCAGGCGGATTTCTGAGTTCGAGGCCAGCCTGGTCTACAGAGTGAGTTCCAGGACAGCCAGGACTACACAGAGAAACCCTGTCTCGAAAAGCAAAAAAAAAAAAAAAGGAAAATAATAATAATAATAATAATAATAATAATAAGAAGAAGAAGAAGAAGAAGAAGAAGAAGAAGAAGAAGAAGAAGAAGAAGAGGAAGAGGAAGAAGAGGAAGAAGACATCACTGCCCATGAGAATGGTCAGAGAGTCAGGGACACTGGCAACACCTGATGCTATGGGGGACTTGGAACACAACACACACACACACACACACACACACACACACACACACACACACAGAGAGAGAGAGAGAGAGAGAGAGAGACAGACAGACAGACAGACAGACAGACAGACAGACAGACAGACAAAGAGAGACAGAGACACAGACAGAAACAGAGAGAGACAGAGAGAGATGGATGGATTGATTGATTGACTGATTGATTCTACCAGCCTAGCACTTGGGCCAACAGCTACCATCATAGCTGAAGTTACCTACCACCCTGAGGTTGGTTACCCACTTCAAGCCTTTGATGGTAGACTCACTACCCTAAAATCTTTCTTTGTGACTTTTGTTTATGTGCTCTCAATGGAGGTGGTTCTAGTGGCTTCCCCATGGTCTCTCCCACCATAAAAGCCCAGGTTGGAGAGCCAACCAGAGGCTCCAAGAGTTGCTACGCCTTCTATTCTACTGCTGGACCTGGGACTGGGAAATGGCCAAAAATGGTCTAAAGAATCCACTGGCCACTAAGAGTCAGATCCAAACTAAAATTCCATGGGTCACTTGACCCTGCCAGCCCCTACCACAGTCACAGAGATGCCTCTGTCTCCAGAGGCAGTGAGTACCAAGAAATGGCCGAGAAACACCCCCAAAGTCAAATGTTTCTCTTTCCCAAAGCAAAGGCACCAGGTGAATGGCTGCGGGTCCCTTTGGGAGGCTGGAGGAAAGAGGAACAATGTTTGATTGGATAACACAGCAGTACCTTTCCTCCATCTGATGGTGAACTGGACCTGGAAAGAGTCAGGCCTTCTGTGAGTGCTGCCCATAGGCTGGGCCTGAAGCTCCTCACTGGTGCTGTCTGCTGAGACTTCAGTGCCAGTCCTTCAGTCTTGGAGATGGCATGACTACCTGACCAAGCCCAGGTAACTACAGGCTAGACCACTCTAACGACTGCCCGGTAAATGTAGCCTTTATTCTCCTGATGTAATTTTCGTCTCCAAGGCTTACTGCATCCATCTTCTAACCTAGGCCTAGTCCTGGAAGCTTCTAGTTTCCTTACACTAAAGAATGGGACAGCATGGAGGTAGAGAGGCGAGCCTCCAGGTGTTCCTGGAGTCTGGGAGATGTTATGGACCCTAGACACCCCCAGGGAGGGCAGCTGCAGCCTGTAAGGCAAGCTGGGCCCCACTGATAGGGAGGGAGGGTCTCATTCCTAGAAGGAACAGGGGTGGGTGGAGCAGGGTAAATCTTGATGTCCTCTACTGGAGCAGCTGTGAGTGCGGGGTGAGAATAGATTCAGCTACCACATACCAGAGCTGGATAGCAAGTGACACCTGGGCTCAGGTGGGGGTGGGTAGAAGGCAGCTAACAGCTCTTTCACTTGCCCTACAGCGTACAATTGCAGAGTCAGAACACCCTGCAAAAGTCAGGCCACTCCCAGTTCAGATTCCCTAAGAGTCACCTTGGGCTTGGAGCCCCACTCTCAAGGCAGTGACAGGACAGGAAGAGAACTGGATGCCTGTATCTCCATGTGCTCAGGTAACAGACAGGCTGGCCTTCCTGGTGGGAAGAGCTGTGTGTCATCCAGCCTGCCTTGCCAGCCCCTCAGATGGCAGGGGCTGTTTGGGCTGGTCCCACTCTGCCTGTCCTCCATCCAGGTGGCTCTCAAGAGGACAAACAAAGGAGGGTAACTGCTTCCAAACTGTGGGAGCCTGCTCCTATGCCAAAGTCCCTCTATCTCCACCAGGGTTCCTGTGGAGATAGGAATCCACCAGGGCTATTATGTAGGTAAACTGAGGCATCAGCGAAGTGAAAGCTATGCAAGAAAAAATGAACAACTGCATGAGGGAGGGTGGAGACAAGGAGGTGATGGGTGTGTGGGTGGGTGTTGCCCTCTCCCCTCTAAGATGAAGAAAGAGCATGGGGAAGGAAAGTCGGGGGAGGGGTAAGGCCGAGAGGGTGTGGCTCAGCGAGACAACCTGGGAAGGGACAAAAATGTGCTTTGAAATAAAATCTCTTTGGAATTTATGGACATGTGCTAGAGTTCACAAAGACCCCCCTCAGAGCATCTATTGCAGCTGGGATAATTTAAAAAAAAAAAAAAGCAACTTACTATGTCCTCCCTCTACTCTTAGCATGGGGCCCAGCAGTGACCCCACACACCAAGCATTTCCCTCACAAGCTATCTGGGGATTCCCTAATTCCATGAAATTCTGCACAGCCTTCCCAGAGATGTTAGCAGATCCTGAAGCAGAAAGCTCCGCCCAATAAGAGTGCACACCCCAGCCCTCTGCAGGTGCCAATCACAGCTTCAGGTTGTCACCTATGTGTTAGGGTTTCTGCAGGACCCTCCTCAGGTCTGCGCCACTTGCTGGAGAAGCCCACAGAACTCTGGGGAATGCTGGCTTACATCTGCCCACTACTTTACTGTAAAGGCCATGATGAAGAGTGACCACAGCTACGACACCAGTGTGCCTCCAGAACAAGGCCCGTGGGAGGGGGTGCCTCCATACCCCCTTCAGGCCCACTGCCCTCCGCACCTCCCATGGTCAGCTGTTTGGATAATCCCACACTGTCCTTTTAACTGGTTTAATGCACAGTCAGGCTGATGCCTTCACTGGCCTCCAGTTGCTCTCCCCTTCCTAGAGGCTGGGGAAGGGGTAGGATTGACATTCCCAAACCTTCCAACCTATCTTGAGCTTCCTGGTGTACTGCCACAGCCTGAGGCAACCTGGATGCCCAGGGGAACCACTAGCCAATCCGTGAAGGAGGCTCCTGACTCTCTGGAGGGTCAAAGGGGGTTTTAGGTATGTTCAGACTTTTTAGACATCGTGACACAATATTGTCATCGCATGTGTGGCAGCCTCACAATTGAGTTATAAAACAGACAGACCAAAAGACCCCCATGGGGCCTGAAGGATGACTCAATTAGTAAAGTGAGCTGTGCAGGACCTGAGTTTGAACCCAGCAGGTGTGAGGGGCTGGAGAGGTGGCTCAGCAGTCAAGAGCACTGGCTGCTAGTCTCAAGGACCCAGGCTTGGTCCCTGGGATGCTCATGAAGGCACACTGGTGACTGCAGCTCCAGCTCCAGAAGAGCTTTTCAGACACTCACATGTGGTGTTCAGAAAAACCCATACACATAAAATACAAATAAATCTAAAAAAGAGAAACGAGGGTGCAGAGTGATCAAGGAAGATGCCTGATGTTGACCTTTGACCTTCACACACACACACACACACACACACACACACACACACACATAAAAGTAAAAAGTCTCAATGTGTTAAGTATGCTCACAATTTTATGTTCTACCATAGGTATAGCTAGCTGTCCTCAGCCGCATGCAGACCACAGGTTGGACACATGTGGTAGGAACTTGGGCCAGGAAACTACGTTTCCCAGTAACATGTGACATTGGTGAGGGGAAGCTGTCACCCAGTATTGATGTATTGCTGTCAACTGAACCCATCTCCAGGGTCTCTGACTATCCTTGTCTGGCTCCAAGGCCAATCTAGGATCCTACATGACCTTCATCTTCTGGACTAGAATGACTTCTCACGGTCCTTGATGTGAGCATGAGTTCTGAGGGAGCTGCTCAGGTGTCCTGCAGAGACATGAGCTGGCAGATGTCCCAATTTTTTAATGTTGAATGGGGGGTCATAGGTTACAGAAGACACCTCTCTCCTTACTTCCTACCACAGGTCCCCACCATCTTCATGATTTATCCCTGAGTGTCGTGACTGAACTGCCTGCAAAGTGTCCACGACACAAAGAGCCTCTTTCAATACCTGTCTTGCATCGGGATCTGAAACAGCTTTGTTCACAGCTGAGACTAAATCTTTGTCAATAAATAAATAAATAAATAAATAAATAAATCAATAAATCGATCAGTGCATGCTTGCATATAAGGTGGGCCTTTCCCCAGGCTCTCCAGCTTTGTCCCAAGCTCTTAAAGCCACTAAGTGACATTGTTCTACTGTAGTATCATCAAATTGAATCTGCTCTTGCATATCCAAGCATGGCCCTTTGCCTGGCAACTGTCCTTTTACTATATTCCTTCCCCTCACTGTATTTCCCTGTTTAATATTCAAAGCTTCTTCCTTCCACCATGTTATCTATTGCAATCGCAGTCCGGCCTCAGTACAGCTGTCACCAATCCCTTTCAGTCTTTGGGAATAATTTTGAGTGGCCCAGTTATTTAGAATTTGTTTCACGTAAGGCTTGTGCCTCCCATATGAGACCACGACCTCTTTGAACCACCTTAGATCTATCATTTCTACAGCACGCCATTCTATCTCACCGTAACCCTGTTCCACACCATTAGCAGGCATATGCTGTTGACTATTGGGGAAGCTGATGATGGTCTCCTAACCCCAAGCCACTTCTCCTCCTACTCTGGCAGTGCAGTTAGTTTGAGATTAACCCTCTCGTTTGAATGGGCTGTTTCACCAGCCTGCCCTCCCTCCTTGTCAGCTTTTCTTTGACCCGGCTGTGCTCTGGCACAGTTTCTATCCCTCCTTCCTCCTGCGGGAAGCGCCTGCTTTCTTGCTCTGTCACCAGGACTGAGCCTTGTTCTCCCTTTTCCGGTGCTCCTCACCTCCCCAGCTCTTCCACCTTCACCTGCGATTTTTCCAGTTGCAGCCAGCACTGCGACCCTTGCAGACACCAGAGCGGTGACACCTTTCATTTCCCCTTTCCTGCCATTTTTTGTTTCTCAGGACTCTCTACTTCTACCCAAAAATTTTCCAACCACTTTGCCATTCTCCCAATCTTTTTTGAAACAGAACATGAGAAGAAGAAGAAGAAAAAGAAAAGCCAGAAAGCCCTCTCTGGGAGCAAAGGGGGGTATATCCCAGTGGTAGCAGCCACAATACAATTTTTGTTGGTGTCTTGAATAAAATACCCATTCCTTTGTCCCCTGCCATGAAATCGAATGTCCCATTCTGCCTAGGCCCACATCTGGATGCCACTTGTAGCTGGACTTTGGCTACTTTGTGGGTTCTTCCTCCTCCCACCCATCTCCACCCCTTTCATGCTTTCAAACCCCTAACACTAGGTAGGAGAGGGGCAAAAAAGGATAGAAAAGAAAGGGGGTAGTGTTATCATTAGACTACTTCCTACTGGGTAGAGGCCTCTAGTTCCTTGGGACAAGTTTGATCTTTGCCATCAGAATATATAATGATGTTGATGATGATGATGATGATGATGATGATGATGATGATGATTCCACTTCTCCCCCTGCTCTTCCTTCTCCTGCACCTTCCCCCCTCCTCCTCCTCCTTTTCCTTCTCCTCCCCCTCCTCTTCCCTCTTCTTCCTCCTTCCTCTTTCCTCCTTCCCTCTTCCTCCTTCCTTCTTCTTCCTTCTTTCCACATGGCTACTCAGCAAACCATGGCCAACAGCAAACAACCAACAACCCACCCAGCCTCTCAGGGCCCTAGCATCTATATACCCTTTGAAAAGTCCCCAGAATTCCAAACATCACACAGTCACAGAAACTGTCTGCTTCTGGCAAAATAATGTCATGCTAGGGCATGAGGCAAATCATAGTAGGCTGCTGTGGACAATCTGAAGTAGTCCCATATTCCACACCTGGGATTTTGAAAAATAACGTATTCTTATAATATTTCTGTGTTTTTTTAAAGAAACCCAAACCCCAAAATTGTCACTGCATCACACACAGAGAGACACACAGGCACACAGACACAGACAGACAGGCAGGCAGGCAGGCGCGCGCGCACACACGCGCGCGCGCGCACACACACACACACACACACACACACACACACACACACACACAGTACTTTGGAGATTTGGGCAGCAGGCAGCCTCAGGACAGGGTCTATGGCAGGGCCAAAGCTGATCCCTGAGCTATTTCTTTGGGGCTGAATATGATGCTTTGGGCCCCTCCCTGACTTCAGAGGGCCAATACTGCCCTCTACTGGGAATGAACCATAGCCCAACGTGCCCTGGGGAAGGCAGGAAGGAGGCAGGCCATAGCTCCTCTGACATACCACTTCCTCCTACAGAGAATGTCAGAGCAGAAGGGTGGAAGCAAAGGAATCGAAAAGAGCTCATTGCTATGTGGTCTTGCAACACATAGCTTCCTGGCCCTGCTGGCGGCTTCGGGGAGGAGAGGGTGGACTGACCTAGTATTGGAGGGACAGATCCGGGGTCCCTACCACTCTGAGAAGACAATGTGAGGCCACCTGTGGAAAGCACCAGACTTCACTCTTTTCCTAGGCACAAAGTAATTGAGGAGGGGATTCTAGGTGGTTCCAGGCCCATCTTGAGCCCTGGAGAGTCTGACTCTTTCTTCCATACAGCAGGGAAAGGTGGTTGAGGAGTGAACAAAACCTGGTGGTAAGCAAGCAGGAGGCTCTGCTGCAGGTGGCCTGGCATGCTGGATGCTTAGATCACTCCCTGAAACTTCCCTTGGGCTGCACCCAGGCAGGTCTGCACCCTGGCTGCGTCCTGTACCCTTCCCTGAGTGATATAGTGGCCCCCCTCACCTACCCTACAGTCTTAGGACTGAAACTCTGGGAGCTTCGAGCTGCAGAGGAACCACCTGGGGCTCTGGAAGGGCTCCTTGGGAAGAAGGAGAAAGGAGGGGATGACAGCAGTAGGTTCCAATGTCAGTCTTCCTGATGGGTGGCCACTTGGTAATCTTCCCAGCACCAGCACGGACAGCCAGTACACAGCCCTATCTCACTGGCTTCTAGAGGGCCCAGTGGTCACTTCCACAGTTACCTCTTTTTCCTACCAAGATGCCCCCTGGTTAGGAGAACCCTTCACTACAGTGTGTCAAAAAAGAGCCATGCACCCTTTGCTGGGTACCCAGAAACAGCCTCAGATATCTGGACAGGCCCAGACATAACCAGGTTTTAAGGAGAGCACTCACGGTATGGCCTCCGAAGCCCACTTAACATGGCCCACGTATATTTGAATCCGCAGTACTGCCCCACCCATGGCTTACATCATCCTGTGTTATTGCAGATGCATATTTTAAGAGAGCCTATGGAGTGAGGCGCCCTTATGGGGCCCTAATACTCGAAGTAAGCAGATGGCAGCCCTTTTGAAGACGTGGCTGGCAGCATTTCGGATGGTTCTTCATTGCTGTGTATTGATGCACGTGTGTGTTCCTGGGGCAGGGTGTGGGTAGAGGCATGTGGCGGCCAGAGGTCAACCTCAGGCGTCCTTCCTCAGGAGCCACCCAACTTACTTACTGACGCGGCTATTCGCACTGGCTAGGCTGGCTGGCCCTGAGTCCAGGCACCACCATGGTGGCTCAGCCTCCACAGCGCTGGAATTATAAGCACGCCCTGTCACGCCTGATTTTTCAACATGGGGTCTGGGTGATGCCTCAGGTCTTCATGCTTGCAGGGCAAACACTTCAACTGAGCCCTCTCCCCAGCCTGTGTATTTTGAAGTGGGGTCTCGCTATGTGTGTTAGGTTAGCCTCTAACTTGCTAATATCCTCCTGCCTCAGCCTCCTAGGTTCTGGCTGTGAGAAGCATGCTTTGTTTTTGTTTTTTGTTTTTCCATCAGATATGTCTAGCTCACCAAGGGCCAGTATCCACAGACCTCCTCCATCTTGAAACTCCTATGTATGTATGTATGTATGTATGTATGTATATATGTCTATATGTCTATATGTATGTATGTATGTATGTATGTATGTATGTGTGTGTGTATGTGTGTATTATCGAGCCTGTTTGCCCAACCCCTGGACATTTCCTGAGATTTGACTCTATCACACCCTTCCCCTCTGTGCTGGTTATGAATTGGTTAATGCCATCTGGTCATGAGACACAGTTGCTACTTGCAGAAGTCCTGTTTGGGGATTAATCCCAGGAGGACTTTAAAGGTTTATATGTAGCTGGACAGTTACAGGTTATACAGTATAAGTACACCCTTAAAACCAATGCCCGGTATTGCGACCTTCTCTTTCTGTTCCCCTCAAGACTCCCCCCTCCCCACTCCCTCCCCATGCTGCAGCGTGGCCCAGCCCACCCAAAGGGAGGCCTCCCTGGCCCAGTTGTCTTGGGCCAGGCCAGAACAACAGCAGGTATAGAAACTGCCCCCCTTTCGGCCTGCCCTTCTTCCTTTCCCAGCCACTTGGTTACAAGGGTTGTTGCCAGATGGGAGGACACTGCGATACCTACTGTGTCCGCTGTGGTCTGAGGTCCCCACCCACTGGGGAACCACAGAAGGGAGGAGGGTAAAGAGGAAGGGAGGAGAGGGGAGGTGAAGGGAGGGGGAAGAGAGGGGAAGAGAGAAAAGCAGAGAGGAGAAGAGCTGAGCACCATGGGGCACTGGACTCGAATCAAGATTGCCAAATGCCAGATACTGATCACCAACTTCTTTGTCTTGGTAACATGCATGTGGGGCAGACGAAGCAGACGGGTAGGCGGGCAGTAGAGGAGACAGTTCACCATGCCCGGGCCTCCAGCACTGTGGTCTCCCCTCCTGCCACACCACAGGCCCACAGACTGGTTCTGGGTCTCAGGGGGCCACCCTTAGAGGACTGTGAACATCTGTATATAATGTTCTTGTAGGCATATACCTAGACCCCAAGGGTCTAGGGAAGAGCCTGGGAGAGCCTAGGTTGTCTGGTGACTTAAAGTGTGCAAGGACTACCTGGAAGCGTGCTGTCTGGGACCCAGGGACTGGGACTGCCAGCACAGGGACTTCAGAGTCCCTGAAGACAGTTTGATGTGAGCTCCTGGGTCCTCAGAGAAAGTGGGCATAAGTTGGTGTGTTTTCTACTTATCTCTGTGTGTGTAGTACGGTATCTGTGGCTGCCTGCCCACAGAAATATGTTGGTTTCCTGTAGCTGCCTTGCCCCATGCACTCGGGAAGCTGGAGGGAGCCAGACTGGGGGCCCAAGGCACCCAGGCCCTACATTCTGTCAGTGTGAGGAGCCTCCACACCTCCCCAGCGCTGATGGTGGCCCACTTCACTCTCAGCTGCTGGGCCTCTCTGTGGCCACCGTGGCAGTTGTCACCCACTTTGGAGACCACTTTACCGTGATTGGCCGTGCATCCTTGGAGAGGAACCCCTATGAAACACTGCGCCATTGGGGTAAGTGAGGCCAGAAATGGCTGTGGAGTGGAGGTGGGAGGGCTCCAGGGCCAAATGCATCTGGGAGGAACTGACCTTACTCCCAAGCCCTAGGCTGCCCAGGGGAGCTGGCTTTGGGCAAAAGCCAGAGGCCAGGGGTAGGGAGAGGACGCCCCAGTGTCCTGGTTGGACTAACAAAGGTGGGGAGGTTTAGGCAACAGCAGGCACTCCTTCCCTGATTCGCCCGCCCCATCGCAGTGGTCACGCTGTGGCACGCCCCAGATCTTATGCTTTCAGGGCAGGGATCTCCTGAGGCCCACTCAGGTCGGCCTGTGCGACTTGGCAGGGCAGAAAATGCCCAGCTAGGTCCAAACCTGCCAGGGTGTCCCACTTGTACGAGAGCAAGGTCACTTTAATGAGAGCATTCCTGATGGTAGGAATGCAAGGAATCTAGGAAGGTAACCACCCAGGTAGGAAAAAGTGGGAAATTTCGAGGCCCTTGAATGGGGGATGGGTAGCCACAGTTCCTGCCTTCCAAGGCAGGCAGGAAGCCTGGGGCCTGGGCCTGTGCTGATAAGGTGCAGCCCCACACTGCCACCTGTCATCAAAGTATGGGGATGTCCTTAAAGATAGTCTGTGAGGCAGGGAGGGCCGGAGAAATGAGGAAAGAGTACCGCCTCCTGGCTTGTTCCCTTCCCTTCCCCCTTCCTTCTCAGCCTCAGGAGGACAGAGGGTATTGGGATATGGGACACTCCTTCTTTTGGGCCAGAGAGTTTAGGGAACCCACCCCCCAGAAAGGTCAGTTCTAGCTCTGTGACGCACAAAGTAGATTTCAGATCCAACCTCTATGCCCAGTCCCCACTCTGGATTCCATACCCTCTGTCTTTCTCTTCCCACAGCCTTCTATGTGGGGATCAGCCTAGCAGGACTACTGAGCCTAGGAGCTGCTCTGAGCACTATAGCCACTGTGAGGGAGGCCCATGGCCTCATGGCTGCGGTAAGTTCTATGTGCTGCCAGATGACCCTGGCTCCCAGGGAATGGAGCTGGAGAGAAATAAAACCGGGGAGCTGCCTGATCCCAGCAGAAGTATCCAGAAAGAAGCAAAGGTCAGGGGATATAAACCAGTGAGTCCCTCCACCTGGACAGTCAGGACCTTCCCCTTGTCCAGTCAGGACCCTCCTACCTGGACCAGTCAGAAAAACCTCCACCTAGGTGCTGCAGGGCCCCTGGAAGAGAATTAACCCTCTCTGCCCTGGGGTTCTCTCTAAAAACCCCAGCAGGGCTTGGTTCTGATACCTAGCCAGGGCTGGAGACAGGATTGGGTGAATTCCACCCATTAGAAGACCAAAAAGGAACAGGCGGTCCCTATAACTGTTTCTGTAACCTGGGCTTCCTTGTCAGAGGTCCACTGTCCTTGCCTTGCAATTGAAGAGAGGTTTCACAACCCCAAAGAAGAAAGCCCTTGTTGCTGCGATATCTACCTCCATATGGGTGCCTCACTGTGCCCCCACAACCCTCAATGGGTAATCCAGATTCTACCTCTCAGGGCCCTCCCCGTGGCCACCCCGCCCCTGTTTCAGCCAGGCTTTTCCCAGTCTTCTGAATGTGGGCAGTGCCTTCCTGATACCCTGCTCTCTTACCTGCCCCTCCATTCCAGGCATTTCCTCCCCGCTCCATCCATCCCAGTGCCCCTGCTTGCAGACCCCCAGAGTCTACCTGTGAGAGACTGGGGGAATCCAGGAACCTGAGCTGAGGGCTTTGCCTCCAACCTTGTCTTTGTGCTCAGTACATTTGCTGATGACCCTTGGTCTCCAGAACCAGGGGCAGAGTCACATCCTAGAGCTGCTACAGGGATCAGCCAGTCCTGGGTGGGTTCGGGTGATGGAGTAGGTAGAACCTGGCCGCTCAGGCCTCACGGGGCAGGGAAGGAACAATGCTGGCCGTGAATAGGCATTAAATAAAGACAACCGAGATTTAGAGCCCAAATGGAGGCCCTAGTGAAAGGGTCATTGTGGGCTGGTGGGCTGTGATCCCAGAGGATTTGTGCCTTGCTAGAGGGAAGCGTGAAGGACAGACAAAATGGAGGCAGGGGTGTGCAGAAGGCAGCGTGTGAGGCCTGCGCCCAAGTATAACATCGGGCCACCAGGGGGCACCAAAGTCAGCGAGTAGAGGGTAACGCTGAAGGCAGTGAACAGGTGGGCCAGGAGGCCCAGCTCCGGCTCAGCCTAGCCCATCTCGGCATTCCCAAGCTCCTCCCACGTCCTGCTTGGCACCTGATTTGTGGGCAAAGGAGTTCGGAAGCATTAGAACCCACCCTGGCTTTCCAAAGCTTCAATTCCACAGCTCTAACAGGACTCGGAGCCTGATGCGGTACTGTCATATCGGTTAGGCTGAAAGGCACATCCAGACTCCTCCTGTACAGAGCTGTGCTCCCAAGGTTACTCCTGGCAGTGCAGGCTCTGCACATTACTGAAGCCCATCATCCTCTACCCCAGCAGGGACAGTAAGCCCTGCTCAGTCCCCACTGGGTCACTGGGAGGTCCTCTGGTGGCTAGTCTCTTTGTGGCACGTTTATGCTTGTGCCTGTGGGCATGGTGGGCGCTGTCTGCATCTGCCTGCCATGGATCTGTGACTGCCTGTGTGCTGGAGCACGTGTAAAAGGGGCTAGGGAGTGGAAACCACCCCCAGCGCCACTCTGTGCCCACTGCCCCCTCCCTGCTCTTTCCTGCCCCGCCTTCTACAACACCGGAAATGAAAGAGCTAGCTGGCTGCAGGAAGCCAAATCAAGTTGTTTACGAGTTTATTCATTTATTTTCGTTTAGAATGAGGAGAGAGAAAATGGTCATAATTAGGTCTGGCCTAACCTCTCCCTGCACTATGCAGGTCTTAAGACTCTTTCTACACACACACACACACACACACACACACACACTTACAAAAAACTCTCTCTCTTTCTCTCTCTCTCTCTCTCTCTCTCTCACACACACACACACACACACACAAGGGGACTTACAGATGAGACAGAGACACAGAGAGAGATGGGGGAGAGACTCACTCTTGAACGATGAAATGGTTTCTGGAAAGGACTGGACTGGGCTGGCTCACAGCCTCAGCTGGGAAGCAGAGTTGAAGAATGGCTTCCAGATGGGGAAAGGAGCCCTCAAGTGCCAGCAAGAGGGAAGATGAGGGAGGGGGAGGAGGAAGAAAAGGTGGCGGAGAGAGAAGGCCAGAAAGGGGGGGGGAGAGGAGGGGGAAGAAGAGGAGGGGGAAGAGGAGGAGGGGAAGAGAAGGAGGGGGAAGAAGAGGAGGGGGAAGAGGAGGAGGGGGAAGAGGAGGAGGGGAAGAGGAGGAGGGGAAGAGAAGGAGGGGGAAGAAGAGGAGGGGGAAGAGGAGGAGGGGAAGAGGAGGAGGGGGGAAAAAGAGGAGGGGGAAGAGGAGGAGGGGAAGAAGAGGAGGAGGGGGAGAGGAGGAGGGGGAAGAGGAGGAGGGGGAAGAGGAGATAAAAGCAAAAAAAAAAAAAAAAAAGCAGAGCAGCAGGCAGCCCCAGGGCCAGCTCTAAGACAGGCTCTGGGACTGTCAGGAAGAAGCAGGGAAGGGGATTCATTCCCCCTCCCTCCAGAGCACATACCCACCCCAAGTTTGAGGGCCAGTGCCGGTGACCCCAGCTCTTTCCACACACCTGTAGAGCTTAGCTAAGCTAGCCCTGGTATGGGCTATTTGTTCCTAGTACCCTGGCCGATGACTATAGGTCACCCTGCACACTGGTCACTTTCCCTCATGGGGGCTACCCCTGAGTGGGGCTGGGTTGAGAGTGTCAGGCCACAGCTGTCCATATTTATTGAACAACACGCCAGTGACACTTTAGAGTGGGGAGGTGGTCGAAATGGAGGGATGGGTGGTCACACACGTAGTGGGTGAACCTATGTGCATGGCCCTGGAGCTGACCGACGGTCAAGAGCGCCAGGCAGAGGCTCTAGGGTACCCAGATCCGAGGTCACTAGGTAGGACTTTGGTGGGCACTGCTGAGGAACAGGATTTCTAGTCGAGAATGACCCTCTGAAACTACCCACACAAATGTAGGGACTTGTATTGATCAGTACATGGTCAGGGGAGGCATCTGCATTGTCCTCTAGCTTCTGTAAAGATGTCAGAAGTCTGTACCCCAACTAAAGGAAAGAAGCAAAGGCTGAGTGTGTGAAGATGGCCCTTTTTGCACTCTGGGCGAGGGTTGGGAGTCGGGTAGCCACAGAGATCCGTGCAGTGGTATAGAGGAAGGGTAGGAAACTCACAAGAAAGAGGAGGACGGCCAGTCTCTGGAGTGTCAAACCTACGTCTGGGATTGTGGTCTGTGGTTCTGGATGAGTCAGGCTGTAGAGGTTAGGGTCTCCTTGGAAACATGTTTCAGAAACAAAACAAAGAACTAGCAGAAGGCACCCTGTACGAAGTGGCTTTTCCCTGCCTTCAAGAGAGACGTTTACGGCTGGGGATGTGGGTCAGTTGATAGAGTGTTCACCTAGCATGTGTGACATCCTTTTTCAGTCACAAGCACTGAATAAAACGTAGTGGTTGTGCACACCTGTAATCGTAGCACTGGGAAGACGAAGGTGAGAGGATCATGAGTTCAAGGCCAGCCTGGGCTACATAGATCCTACCTCAAAGGATGGGAGGTTAGGGATATGAGAAATGCTGGGTTAACGGCTCAGTGGTATGAGGGATGCCTGCTCTTCCAGAGGACCCACGTTTAGTTCCCAGGATCCATAGAGAACAACCTGTGGTCCCAGGTCCAACACCTTTCTTCTGGCCTCCCCAGGCCTCCCTATACATGTGCATAGAGTACATGTGATTTAAAAATAAAATAAAACATGGATGCTGGCCCATTTACGTTTAGAGGGTAGCAGGTTCTGCTGCCAGAATTTCAGATATGGAGCGTTGCAGCCTGGCTTTTCTGGATCACTGTTTCTTCCATGGGCAGGGGTCTCCACCACACTGGAAAAGCCTACCATTCGCAGGGAAGCAGTGAAGCACCTTAGGTCACAGGTCCTCAGAAGCACACAAAGCCTAGGGAAGGAATTCCCAGAAAGAGCCTCCCCACCCCCAGGCCGTAGGGAATGGGGCTCAAACCTGCACCTCATTCCCTCCCAGCTGGGGAAGCTATCCACCTGCCTCTCCAGGCCACCTACCTGGCTATGTGGTGACCAGAACATCTCTATCCCCAGGGTTTCCTGTGCTTTGCCCTGTCATTCTGCATCCTGGTGCAGGTGGCCTTCTGGAGATTCTACAACCCCACCCAGGTGAGTGCAGCCAGGACCCTCTACCTGGACCAGCCAGACACTTTGCCCAGAGTTTCTGCTTGACTTCCCTGCCTAAGAAGATCCCCCCCAAGACTCATATCAACCCTGAAATTAGAGGGGGAAAAAGATTATCTATGCTCCAGAGGATCTGGAAGGGGGTTGAACCTCCACCATAGCTTGAGGGCACGGGTGTCCAGAAGTTCTGCTTGAGGCAGCAGGCCCAAGCAGCATTTTGGAGAACATTCCCTGCCCACGGAGGGGTGGTCTGGATGGCTGGAGGATTGGGTCACAGCGTGGGTGGCCTCAGTCGAGACAGCTGCCAGGTATCAGGGGCTGGCTTTGGGTTGGCCTGCAGCAGCTGCAGTCCATCTCCCTGTTCTAAAGCTGTGTTTACATTCTGAGCCCTAAACTTAGGGTCCAGAATGGGCAGGGGCCTCACAGGGACAAGAGAACAGATAGTAACAACCAGGGCTTAGTCTACAGAAAGAAAGGGGACCTTTACTCCAATCCCCATAAGACTGGCTACTAGGGCAATTCTCTAAGCCCTGCCTGACCCTGGGTGGAAGAGGGCTTCCTTCTGGACTCTGGTTTGCTGGCCCGTCTTGGAGTTCTGAATTCTAGCCCATGTGAGCCCTGGCGAGCTACCTGGAGGTATCCTGGGTCAAGACATCTTGGACTTGAAATCCAGAGGAGAAGGATAGACTTGGCCCTACCTTTTATCCTCCCCAGGCCTCTGTGTCTGCGTCCGTGAACAGAAGAGTAGAAGGCCCTGCTGGAGGGCTACTGCATGGTAGAGAGGAGCCAGCAGTGGGGGGGGGGGCAGTGGGGAGCAGTGGGGGGCAGTCAGGCTTTACTCCACTCCCAGGTGGTCTGGAATGTGGACCTAGTTCTGGGTTGTCCTGGGCTGGAACGAGGTAGTGTGTGACACCAAGCACAGTCTGCCCAGAATCACCGAAACATCCTCCCATCGTCCACATTCTTCGTACCGGTGGCCAGTCCAGGCCAAACAGGTCAGAGTCTTGAACTTGGTCATCTCAGCTACCTCCAGTCCCACGGGTAAGAAAGGATTCAGGAGTCAACCGGTGATACTTGAAAGTCTCCTAGTCCCCTTGAACCTCCCTGGAAAGATCCGCAAGACATCCTGAAACAAGGGTCTGACAAGAGGAGGAAAGACAGAGGAGGAAGAGACTTGACTGTGTCTGTACACACAGGCTCCGCCATGAAGTGAAGATGGGGTGCTCCTTCCTCGTCCCCCTGCCAGGATGCAGGCCTTGGCAGGCACCCGAGATTAGTGAGGGATGGCAGTGTGGGTTAGCCTGCTATGTGACGAATGCAGAGTGATGGGGCTATTCATTACACCCTCATGGGGGCTGCACAGCCACTTTGCCACAATCTCCCAGTGTCCCCTAGGAGGGGAAAATGAATTGTTTAGCTTTCCTTAATAATTCATGTCAAGACCAAGCATAAAACAGGCATGTCTCTGCAGCCTCGGGACCCAGTGCTGGTCCACAAGCCACCTGCAGCTCCGCATGGGGTCCTCCTGACCTTGGCCGTACAGGCCATCTGTATCACCCTGAGGTGGCAAGCGTGGGGGAGGGGAGCCACCAAGCCCAGGCAGATAGAAAGATAGGGTGGTACCCTGGACACAAGGTCTCAATCTGCAATACTTTGTCTGCAGGGATTAGCTTGGCGGGGGGGTGAGGGGTGGGGGCTGGGAACTGGGGCCGCTAGGGATGGCAAAGGACTAAAGAAAGGACAGGTGCGTGCATGTGCAAACACACACACACACACACACACACAGAGAGAGAGAGAGAGAGAGAGAGAGAGAGAGAGAGAGAGAGAGAGAGAGGAGAGAGAGAGCGCGCTGGGATCATGTGGCTTGAGCTCTCTGGTGGAAAAACTGCAGTCTCCTTTCCCCCAGCAGCTTAGTGTGTTTATTATATACAGCTGAATAAGGAGGCAGGGTTATTACATACAGATAAACAAGAAGACAGGGTTTACTGTATTCAGCTGGACAGAAGGCAGCTTTAGCTACTCTTAGTGAAACTCACACAGTGGGTGGCTTTGCCAGCTTCTCATGAGGCTGTAGTCCTTGACAACAAATACCCACTCAGGACTTCATACACTCATGGCTTCCTCCACCCCCTACACAGGACAAAACACTTACATGGGAGAGTTTGTAACCCAGAAGCTGCTTGCCAGTCCTGCAGCCCGTATTCTTATTGGGCTGGACAAATGGTGTAGAGGCTTGTGGCCCTGGTTCAGGAAGCCTCTGGCCCACCCTCCCTATTCCCATGAAAAACTTCAGCATCAATCTCTTACAGAGCACTCTGGATGCCAAAATGCCCAGATGGCCATGCACTACCCCCTGCCCCAGTGCTTGGGCTCTGCAGAGAGAGTTCAGCCTCGTCTGCAAGGCTCCAGGATCAGGATCTAAGGTCTAGGCAGGGCTCTGTTGTTCTGCACATTGGGGGTGGGATGCTGGGCAGAACCAAGCTGAGCTGAGCTCTACAGCTGATGTCATCCCTATTGTCCCGTAGGAATGACAGTGGACAGAGGGCCCTGGGGCACTGGGACATCCTTGAAAAGTGGTAGAACTCATGGGGGAAATAAAGTCAATTGTGCTAGGAAGTGACATAAAAAGGGCTAGTTCGAGTGGGCCTGCTCAGTTCTGCGACCTGCCCCACCCAATGCAGAATAGTTCCACTCTCAGCCTTCCCCAGGATTTGCTCCCTTAAGGACACAGTAGCCCCATAAGCTCAAAGAAGCTGAGCCCATGAGAGGGTTCTGGGCTCGACTGACCAGCAACCAAGGCCAGCTTGGCACCTGCCCCCAGTGGGGGAGGGCTGGGGCAGGCTGAGCTGGGATGACTCATGGGGATGTCTGGCTCTGTGGCATAGATGGAGAGGGAGGAATCGGTGCCAGGATCAGCAGTTAGCAAGGAGTTCCCCTGGCTCCTGCGGGGCCTTGGGCCTGGGCTAGATTAGCTAAGCACCTCTAACTGCCCACCTGTCCACTGTGACCTGCAGGCAGCCCGGAGAGTGAGTCCCATAGGGTACACCAAGCCATGGCACAGACGCCCTGCCATTCTGAAACGCATGAGTGACCAGGGGACACATAAGGCTTCAACCCCACCCCACCTGTTTGTGTGACCTGGCTGCTGGCCTGGCAGGAGGCTGGGAGTGGGGAGGACTCCGGGTCTTCAAGGCAGTAAGATGTAGGAGGACTTGCCCTGGGTCGGGAGGCCAGTGAGCCCCACATAGCCAGGATGCATTCCTGGAAGAGATTAAATTCCAGCTTGTCTCTGAAAACATATTTGGCCTGGAGGAGGGCATCTTAGGGTAGGAAGTGAGCAGAATGGAGAAACAGTCCAGGCTTTCTGTGCGTAGAGCAAAGGCGGGACCAGAAAGCATCCTAACTCCTCTTCCTTTTCTCCCTGTACCTGATGTTAGATACCTTTACCTTCCCTCATCCAAGACTTAGAGCTTATCTTCCTGGTATTCTGGGTAGTTCTGGAGAAAGACCCTCAAGCACCGTAGGGAAACAGAGAACTAGTCCAGGCCTCTGTCCACACTTCTCAGCAGGCTGGGCTTATTGCCTATATCCAGGCCAGCAGTAGCACAGGATGCTACTCTACACTACCCAGAAGCTGAGGCTAGGTAGCTGAGCTCTGCTGGCCTTTTCTTTAACCTTTGGGAACCCCAAGGGCAAGAGGTAAGCCACAGGATTGCCATGGTAGGAGGAAAGTCTTTGGAGAAGGAGGCCCAGGATGTGGGCTTCCCTGGGTCTCAGACATTGCTTCTTATGATGCTCCGGTGCAGGTGGAGGATGCGGTGTTGGACACCTATGACCTCGTGTATGATCAGGCAATGAAGAACCCATCTAGCAGCTGGTGGCAGGAGCTGGCCGTCATCCAGGACACGGTGAGCTCAGGACAGGGTAGTCACACTTGCTGTGCTCTAGAGAATGGATGCCAGAAATCCTGTA